>CM028136.1:516905000-516922500 GCA_016271365.2 Neoceratodus forsteri | reverse complement strand
TTAAGGCCAACCTCCACCTCATCTGTGTTTATTGCCTGGGGTTTGACCACCTCAAGTCAGACTGCCAAATCTGTAAGAACTTTCCTAAAATCACTCTAGATAAAAGACTGAGAAGGTTTAAGGAAAGGGAGGCCAAGAAGTCTGTAGATCCGGATGGCCAACCCGGTTCGATTGAGGCCGAACCTGAGGAGGTGCCTACTGATCTAGTCGATACCTCCTCAGGCAAAAGGAGAGCCGACTCCGAGGGGTCTGTTCCGTCAAAGAAAAAAGCGCAAGTCTGCCAGTTCGGATCCTGTATTCCTCTCTCCAACTGCGGACGAAATAGCCAAAGCTATTAGTATTGTCCAATCGCTTAGACCGGTTCCGTCTGCACCGACTTCGGCGGTTGGTTCGGTCGGATCTGTCTCCTCTGGATTGTGACCCAGATGTTTATTATGAGGAGTGTGAGGGAGACGAAGACTGTCCCAGTGATGATGGTGACGATGAAGGGGGTCTGGATGTGCCCATTGAACCGGACATCTCCCCAGACAGGCCCTCAGGTGTCTGTCCTCCCAGGCTCTGAGTCCCCTTCACACTTTTTGTTCTACAAAAAGGTGGCACAAACCCTGCAGCTTCCTTTGGTTGAAGCAGCAGAGGAGGAGGAAGAGCCTGATTTTGTGGAGATGGACATCACAGAGTCCAAAATGCTGTCTATCCCTTTTCATAAATTTTTGGGGAAACACACACATTTTACAAACCCCTAATTCAATACCTCCTGTGGACAAGAGAATGGACAGGAGGTATTCGATATCAGGCTCAGCTGTGGAGTTCCTTAGTCATTTTAGCCATGTTGGGGTAGTGCAGGCTGCAGTCTGTGACAGGGCTAACATTCCTTTGGCTTCACATCCCCCCTGGATAAGGGCTCCAGGAAAGTGGATGCTATGGCCAAAAAACAGTATTTGGCATCCTCTTTGGGACTTGGGCAGGCTACTTATATGGCCTACACAGCTAGGTACCAGAAATCCAGATGGGACAGAGTTCTGGAACTAGCTAAACAGGCATCTCCCCACCTAGCCAAGGAGCTGGAGGAGGTGACAGCTGATGGAAATGAGGCATCCAAAATGCAATTTCATGTTGCTGTGGACTCCAGTGATGTGGCATCTAGAGCCATGGCTACATCTGTGTCTCTCAGGAGACATGCTTGGCTCAGATGTACTAGCCTTTCACAGGATAGCCAGGCTAAGGCTATGGATTTTCCTGTAGTAGGTAACTCTCTGGGGAGCAGACAGAGGCTTACGTGAAGAAAATGGATGAATACAGGACCACGTACAGGAGTGCACAGGCCAAGGAAAGGCAAGCCACTCCGCACAAGCAGCAGTCTAGGGGCAGGCCCTTTCAAAGGCCTTTTTACCAAGGCCAAGCCTCCTCTCCCTTCCCACAGAGGGGGTTCTTCAGAGGGAGGGGGGGGGGGATCAGCAGGGCTGCTCCCTCCTCCTCTTAGTCCAAGGCTCCTGCCAAGCAGACACCCTAATGTGTCAGCTCGTGTCGACTCCCCATTTCTAGTAGGAGACACGCTGACTTACTACTCCCAGGCCTGGAAGTCTGTGACCTCAGACAAGTGGGTCCTAGAAGTAGTAAGCCAGGGACTGGCCCTCAGCTTCAAGAAATTTCCAAAAAAGAGGGCCAAGTCTTTTCCACCTGCATCAATCTCAGAAACCCTTGCCCTAGAGGCAGAGGTTTCTTCTCTTCTAGCTCTCAGAGCTATAGAGAAGGTTCCTACTCCGCACAAGGGAGAAGGACTGTACTCCAGGTACTTCCTTACCTCAAAGAAAACGGGAGTGGCGACCCATCCTAGACCTAAGATATTTGAACAAACACATTGTAAAGTCAGAATTCAAAATGGTAACTCTGGGAATAATCCTTCCCTCTCTAAGGCCAGGGGATTGGCTAGCATCTCTGGACCTCAAGGATGCCTACTTCCATATTCCTATCAGGTGCTCCCACAGAAAATACCTCAGGTTCGAGTTGCCTTCAGGCCATTATCAATTCAGAGCCATGTCAATCGGTCTAATATCAGTGCCAAGTGTATTCACAAAGTGCCTTGCAGTAGTGGTGGCTTACCTCAGAAGACAGGGTATCACCATGTTTCCGTATCTAGACGACTGGCTGTTAGTGGGTCAGTCTCCTTTACAGGTCAAGTCAGCTCTTCAAACTACCCAGGACCTACTCAGCTCCTTGGGCTTTCTTCTCAGTCTTCCAAAGTCTGTCCTCGAACCAGTTCAACTTCTCACCTTTATAGGCATAGAGTTGGACACTGTACAAGCAAAAGCCTTCCTTCCCCTGGCAAGTGTAAAGGCCCTAGTGGATCTCTCTTCCTCCTTTCGACCTCAGGTCTCCCACCCAGCAAGACAGTTCCTCCAGCTCCTGGGCCACATGGCAGCTTCCATGGCAGTGATGCAGGGAGCAAGGTTCCAGATGAGGGACATTCAGTTTCATCTGAGGTCTTTTTTGGTCTCAGAAGAAGGATTCTCTTACCAAACTGATTCCAGTAACTCAGACACTGGTCCAAGCTCTCCAGTGGTGGCTGGACCAGGACAACCTCAGACAAGGGGTTCCATTTCTCCCTCAAGTCCCATCAGTAGTTTTAACTGCGGATGCTTCTCTTCTAGGGTGGGGAGCCCACCTGAGAGCCCTGACAGCTCAAGGGCTCTGGTCTCCACAGGAGTCTCTCCTTCATATCAATCTCCTCCTGGAACTCTGCAGTTTTCTTAGTCCTGCAGAGCTTCTCGGATTCAGTCAAGGGCAAGGTGGTTCAAGTCAAAATGGACAACACTACCACAATGTGGTACATCAGCAAGCAGGGAGGCACTCGGTCCTCGGCCTTGTGCAGAGCGGCCATGAAGCTGTGGTCTCTGGCCTATTCTCTTCAGACTTCTTGTAGACATGGGGGGATAGATGGAGGCAGACACCCATAAAATGAACTCAAAACAGCTTTTATTCAGCAAACAGAACTCGATGAAAATAATCGAACTGTACAGCGACCAAATAAAAATAGAGAAATAACTGAAATATGCAGTAACAAACAAAATTATAGCATTCGACAACTAAGAGGAGCTAGGGTCCGAGGAGGAGTCGGACCATCTGCTGAGCTATAAGATCTGCTCCCTACTCCTTCACTCCCAGAGCTCAACTGAGCCCTCTATATAGATATATAGATATAGATATATATAGATGGGTCAGGTGGTGGTATGAAGCTCCACCCCTTTTGTAAAGTTGCACTTTGTTGTTAATGGCAATAAGACATGAAGGTGTGTTGAAAGGTATTGCCACACCCAGGGGCATAGTAGGCACGAGGCCCTGCCGAGTGCCTTCAGCCCCTGGAAGTGCGGTAATATCTGTTCAACACACATACCCTGGAGTGTTTTATTGCGCTTATAAAATGTTTTTTTAAATATTTGTAACCTTCAAAAATATTACTAAACTGAAGAAAAACTGAAATCAATGTCTTAATTTGAGATAAAATAGTCCTTCCGCCTACTAGGTGATGACATCATTGTTTTCCATTCATGCTAGTGCCCCCACGTCCCAATCGAGAGAACAAGTGTGGTTAGGAGAGGTCTGTGTCCTTTTAAAAGAACAATTGAAGAACAAGAAGTTTATCTATGTACATACTTTTTTGTTTGAATGTCAAGTAGCTCCTCCATTCTCATGACAGCCCGAACACCAGAATGGAGCGAGCAGAAGTAGCAGGTTCCCTCCGACAGTTTGCGCCATTTTCGCAATTAAAAAAAAAAAAAAAAATGAATAACGGATGCAGATTTTTTTCTGTTTTTTTAGTTAACTGTAGTGGGACAGAGCGTAGTTTGCTGTGAGACGGTGGAGTCGGATGGTGCGGGATCACGCAGTGGTGACTACGGCTCAACCTAGTTCCGTTACAGTTCTTTATAAAAATGGGCATAGCATAATAGAACAGTTGAATGGCAGTTTTGTCGGTAAGCGGTGGAGACAAGTGGGGGGGTAGCTCGTGACCACAGCTCGACATTGTTTACTGTTTGGTATGTGCTTTACATGGAGGCTGAAAACAAGATGGCTAACTGCAGTTTTCTCAACATTCCATGCCTAGTTCTGAACATTCCATTCATGGGCATTGATTTAGTTACCTGTTCTTTTTATTCTGTATGTGTGATACGTATTTGACACCTCATTTCTGGCCAATCGCAATGCTTCTTTTTACATGCCCATTTTATAAATACACTTTATTTACTACCAAGCATCCTATATGCAGTTGAATTTAAACATCTTTCATTTTTCAGCGCTAGAACCATATTTAAATCGTTCTATGGCAGAATGTTTGTTGAGGGTGGCTCCCTGCTGTCTTGGCTCCTCCCACATGTCTTCAACCCAATATAGATGGAAACACAGAGGCCAGCTGGCTCTATAGAAGGCTGGGACAGGAGAGGATCAGGCAGCAACAGGGCCACTCCCCAAACTGCAACTACCAGGAAATGCCTATTTAAAAAATACTAAAAACACCACAGGTACTTTATTTTAGCATTTCTTTCTTTCTAAACATTAATACCTTACTACATTTTCTATTTGGTACTAGACCCACCTTCATGTACTGTTCTACATCCTGTACGGTTAAAGTAATATTTTCTGTGGGGTAGTAGTGAATATCCCCATGGATACAAGTAACACCCATACTGCCTCCTGTATCTGTTTGGGGAACCAAAGACTTCTGTACCAAGGTGTGTCGGCTGCCTGAATCTAATAAAGCTGCAACTTTTCCTTAGTGCGTTCTAAACATTAATACCTTACTACATTTTCTCTCTAAGCATTTTAAATTCTGACATATTGTTTGTTTCCAAATCAGATATACAGCAGGATTAAACAACAATGTTTAAAATAACCTATAACCTAAACACCAGCCCAAGGTAAACCTTTCCTGATAAAGCATTTATTTTCTGTTTCTTTGCTGGATTTATGTCTTGGAAACCAGAAAACTATTCCTCCATTGGACTGCAATCAGTAGTAATTCATTCAGTATTTCATTGCCTGAATGCACTAGCTGCAATGCTGAACTTTTCTTTACTAAAAGCCCTGCCTAACCTGTGCTGCCCAAAACACAGAAAAGTCTTTCCTAGTCAGGCAGATAGTAACGCTTTCCTCAGTTGCGTTTAAACAGCAGCCTGTTTGCTTATCGTAAATTACCACAAGAGACTTCTCATTATTTTACAAACCCTGCCTAACCTGTGTCGCTAACACACAGAAAAACCTAAAGAGGCAGTCTAGAAGCTAAATTCCTGGCTCTTACACTGTTTCTTAGCCCTTTTATTATTTTAGCGAGTGCGACTCGCTCACTCTAATTCACACGTTCGTGCAGGAACATAAATTACTTCGGGGAAGCATCGCAATGGGGGATTCCTGGAATAGCCTAGAAAAGCAGAGGCAGTAAAGAGCAAGAGCCATCTGACAGGTGGCCAGCCTGTAAGATGGGGAAAAACGCAGAAAGAAGAAGAGATAGTAAAGGATAGGGACATGCTGTTGCAACAGACTTCTTAACAGACAGATAGGATGTTCCAGGAATACTCCCAACTACACTTCTCTGGTAGCATTTCACCTTCCAGGGAAGGACAACTTACTAGTAGATGCTCTGAGCAGAATTTCTCAGGGTCACCACGAATGGTCCCTGGATCCTCACATACTGGAGGTCATCTTCTCCAGATGGGGCACTCCAGAGATAGTTCTCTTTGCAGCACCGGACAATCAACTTCCACTATTTTGTTGCAGACTTCCAATCCTGGGGATGGTCCCCCAGGATGCTCTCCTTTTGGACTGGAAGGGCAGGTTTCTATGCCTTCCCTCTGCTGTTCAGGGTTCTGATCAAGATCAGGACTCAACCCTGCACAGTGATACTGGTGGCTCCAGACTGGGCCAGACAGCCTTGGCATCCTCTACTACTGTCCTTGTCAGTGTCACATCCCCTGTCTCTGCCCAGGACATACAATCTCCTGTCCTCCTCCCAGGGAGGAATCCGAATCCAAATCTCCAGTCTCTCCATCTCTAGGCCTGGCTCTTGAAGAGTTAGAATATGCAGCTCTACATCTTTCTCAGGGAGTTCTGGATATTCTGAAGGTCTCTAGGAAACCTTCCACTAGAAAACCTTACAACTCCAAATGGAAAAGGTTCAGTATTTGGTGCTCTCAGAAAGGCAGCCTGCCCAATTCTGCAGACATTTCCACAACCTTAGACTATCTAGTTCATCTTGGTGATTTAGGTCTTAGGCCACCACTCTGAAGGTTCATCTGGCAGCTGTCTCTGCATTCCTCTCAGCAGGGAAGGGCTCTTCACTGGCATCTCAACATGTTTTCCAAAAGTTTTTCAAAGGTCTGGTTCACATTAACCCTCTCTCTAGGGAGCCCACTCCGCCTTGTGATCTTAATGTCTGCATAGCTCAGCTAATGCAGCCGCCTTTTGAACCTCTGGCTTAGGCTGAATTGAAGTACTTGACCTGGAAAACTGTGTTCCTGGTAGCTATTACTTCTGCCAGGTGGATTAGTGAGCTACAAGCCCTGTCAGTGGAACCTGACTTCATCCCCTTCCATAGGGACAAAGTAGTCCTCAGAACCAATAGGAGGTTCTTGTCCAAAGTGGTTTCAGATTTTCATCTGAACCAGTCTATATCTCTCCCTGTGGTTTTTCAGTGACCATTTTTCTTCAGGTGAAAGAAGGTTACACAGTCTGGACGTTAAGAGGGCCTTTGGCTACTACATTGAGCATACTAAGGCACATAGAAATGACTGTCTTCAATTATTTCTCACTTATGGTGAAGTGGGAAAGGGTAAGCCTGCCACTAAGAACTATTGCCAGGTGGATTGTTTCTTGTATACAAGTTTGTTATGACAAATTGGGTAGGACGCCCCCTTCAGGTCTAAGGGCTCATTCGACCAGGAGTACAGCTGCTTCTCTAGCTGCAGCCAGAGATATACCTTCGTTGGAGATCTGTAAAACACCCACCTGAAAAACAGTACATACTTTCCCCAAGCATTACTCCCTGGACATCCAGGCTAGGAGTGATGCTAGGTTTGGTACAGCAGTACTGCAGAGCCTCTTCCCAAAGTAGGTTCTGCACTCCCTCCTCCATAGGGAACTGCTTGGTAGTCTGCATTATGTCTGAATACAGCAAGACTTCATGTTTGAAGAAAAAATTACTCACCATAGTAATGTTTCTTCTAATGGAGTCTTGGCTGTATCAGACTCCCCGCCTCCCTCTCAGAACCTGGTTTTGGGAAGTGGGCTGGCAGGTACAGTGTTGCACTTCCACGGTTGTACCTTATACCCTCCCTCTTGGATGGGGTAGATGTTGTTATTATTATTTTTCTGGTGTTTTACTAAATATTGTCACTACCTTTCCTTCTTGGGCTCTTGACTTGTCTTTTGGGGCCCAAGAAGATGTATTTTGGCCTTTGGCTATATTTGAACAATTTCCATACTTTAGTTACTAGTTAGTTAGCTCGTAAGAATCTGATGATTACACTGGGAAGTACCACAGACTGAGGTTTGAAAACCGAGCTCGAGCTCAACGGTCTCTGCTTTTGCATAGAGTTAACTCTTTCCTCTCCGGGGCAGTTCAAGTGCTGGGGCTAACTGCATTATGTCTGAATACAGCAAGACTCCATTAGAAGAAACAACATTACTATGGTGAGTAATTTTTATTTTTGCTCAGCGTCAAAGATGCCATCACCCCCAGCAGCGTGCAGACTTAGGAGACAGACAGCTCCATTAAACACACATGCAGCACCCGTTCTCCTGCCGCCACACCCCGAGAGGAGGACGATACCAAATATTCGACACAACATCTGTGTTGTGGCTGATGGTAGCCACCAAGGCACATTTTAATCCTGTCGGAAGTGTCTCGTTTGGGCCCTTTTATGCCCATGATCTCTCCCTCAAATCCAGCCAGAGTCATCGCTGCAATTTACCCCACTGGAAGACATTATTACGCTTAATTCAGCTCGACCATATAGCTTGGCCCCATTCCCTCCATACAACTATAGGCCTTCTTCTTGGGTTCAGTTATAAAACAGTGGGAGGCAAAGAACTAGCCAGCCCTGCAAACTTTAGAGTTAATAGAAGTGAAAAACAACTTGCGATTAACCACAGCAAGAGAACACCATGTCACAGTTCCAGTCTGCTCTTCATCCCACTTTATCTGAGGGCCTTCACAAATACCTCGGCCTTCACCACTTCCCAGAATGGAAGAGTCACTCCCTCGTGCTGAATTTTCAAGGTGGCTGGGTATACGAGAAAATTCTCCACCTTCAGTCCCCTCAGCTGCGCCATGATGGGTTAAACATTTTTTGTCGTTTAAGTGAATGAGCCAAGTAATCTTGAGAAATGTACAGGTGGTTACCCTCATAGTTAAGCGTGCCCTTCTCTCTGTAGGCCTTCAGGACCATCTCCCGGTCTTGAAAATGATGAAATCTCATGATGCGCTGTCTTAGTGGTTGGCACGCTGGGGGCCATGGCATTATGGCCCAATGAGTGTGCTCCAGCTTTATTTTACCGTTTTTAGGCTGCAATCCCAGCAGCTCTGGCAGCACTTGGGAGCACAAAAATCGAGGGCTCCTTCACCTTCCCGACCCTCTAGCAACCCTCTGAGACGTAAATTAAGGCACCTATGGTAATTTTCTTGTTAGTCGAAGGCTTCCTTAAATTCTTCTAGCTCTTTCTGTAAGGCTAAAATTTGTCCAGGGATAGGTGTTAAATCGTCTTCCAAATGAAGAGATTCTTTCTTCAACCTCAGCTAAGCGATTCCCCTGCTGGGTCTGTTGTTCCAGCACTTCTTGCAAATGGCAGTCTAATTTATCTTCCAGCTTTAGTAACTGCGGTTCCAAATCCGCAGTGACCTGACCAGTGGGCTCCTGGCCAAACGTGGCAACCTCTGGAGCAGATAGCGAGACAAGGCCTGCATTTTCTCCCGAGCCACTCACCGCTGTCTTCTTAGTTTTACCCGTAAACCGCTGACTTCTAGCTGGGTTGGTTGGGGGTTAGAAATTCATCCATGGTACCTTCCGACACTGACTGCTGTTATACAGAAACTGTTACGAGGTATTTAAAACTTTTATATTTCTATTATTTTTGGCCGTCGGAATGGAGCGACGAAAAGACGCATCTGTCATGTTAGCTGCTCATCAACGCCCCTGTGAAACATTTGTGTACCGTCTAGAGTGAATGTGTGTGTGTGTGTGTGTGTGTGTGTGTGTGTGTGTGTGTGTGTGTGTGTATATAAGGGAAAGAAAAGAATACTTTATTTTTTGGTGTTCCGTATCTTGAAACCCACCCAAGATACTGTTGCGAAACTTGTCATATCTTCAGACTTTGCCAGCGGGACCATGCATGCCACATTTCGGGGTGTTTAGTTGAATGCCGCCAATGTTTTTATGGTGCAAAAATTGATGATGAACATTAAATGCCTTCAACACCCTACCCTTCAATACCCTACTCAACCTTAACTATACTGGCATCACTGCACCAGTATAATACATATATAGATATATGGGACACTGTTACAGAGTGCCTGCATGGTGACCTGTTGTCACTCATGAACTCCAGGGATAGATGTTGGATGAGTTGTAGGGCCAATAAAGACCTATCTGACTACTGCGAATATAGACGTCTCTGAAATGTCTGTAAAAAAGCAATTCGGGCTGCTAAGAGTGAATTCTTTAAAGCTGCCCTGTTGACTTCCGCTAGGGATCCCAGAAGTTTCTGGCATAACATTAAAAATGTAGTTAGTGGTGATACTAAGTGTTACACTGTTGTCATGCTTGTTGGTGGTACTAACTGTAATAATGCACTATTGCTAATGCCTTTAACACCCAGTTTTCTGACCTGTTGGACTACACCTCCCTGTCTAATGCTCCTAATGCCCAGGTCCCTACTGCTACTCCCTTGCAAGCGTCAACATTCCTTTATCCCAAAGTTATGTTGGTAAGTGAGACTTCATGAACTTTGGGCTAGCCTCCCCCCTTCACTAGTGCTGGGCATGACAATATGGAGCCTAAGCTTATCCATATGGGTGCTCCTCTTCTTGCCTTGTCAGTCTCCCGTATCTTTAACTTATCCATTATCTCTGGGTCTGTCCCTGATGTATGAAAGGTAGCCAGGGTTGTACCAGTTTTTAAACAAGGTGATCCAAAAACCCTTGGAAAATACAGACTCATAGCTATCCTGTCAGCCATTAGCAAGTTATTGGAGAAGGTTGTAGTGGCCCAACTAACTGATTATATTCAGAAATATGATCTATTATCTTTGCAGCAGTATGGCTTCTGTAAGGGTTATAGTACTGCCACAACCCTCACTAAGGTAATATTGGAGATCAGGGCTGCCATGGATCATAGCAAGTTGACTGGAGCGCTCTTTGTAGATCTCTCCAAGGCTTTTGATTTGGCAGACCATATACTTCCGTGCTCCAAACTCTGTTCCTTTGGCTTATCACTTCTTGCCCTATAATGGTTCACAAACTACTTTCAGGGCAGGCAGCAGTTTGTCAAGCTTAAAAGGGTACTCTCTGAACCCACTTCTGTTAAAATAGGGGTCCTGCAGGGGTCTATATTAGGTCCTGTTTTAGTCTCCTTAATAATGACCTTCCACTGTTGCCCACCCATAGTAGTGCCACTCTGTATGCTGATGACTTGGTGCTGCTATCCAGCTTGCAGGACATCAGTGTCATAAACTCTCAGCTAAAGACTGACTTTTGCAATGTACAGTCCTGGCTCCTGTCAAACAAGTTAGTCCTTAATCTAAAGAAAACACAGGCTATGCTCTTTGTTTCTCTGGATAAACGCAAATTCTGTCCTGAGCCCCTGAAAGTCACTAGCGCTGATGGGTCCCCTGTAAGTTAGACTCCTTTAAATATCTGGGAGGTGCTTTTGATCCCCAGCTAGACCTCTCCCTGCATATTCAAAATGTGAGCAAGGCAGGCAATAGAAAATTGGGCCTGGTTTATAGGGCTAAATGCTCTGTCAGGGCAGTGATGCAGCTTGAATTGGCAAAAGGTATACTCCTCTCTACACTCAAGTTATGGTCTTATAACATTTCCTGTACTGTTAAGTCTAGTCTATTAAAGTAGGATGTTGCCTACAATAATATGTCTCTTTGCCCTCTCTGCCCCTCGACTCACTCATTACTGTGAGTTAAACGATAAACTTGAGTGGTGATCTCCAAGTAATTATCGTACTTTTGCTTTTGGCTGTTTCATCAATAAGGTAGTCAGAACTGCTACTCCATCTGCCTTGGCAAAACTATTTAAGCCTGCCCACTCAACATATCTACTCAGGTCTACCGAAGCACCTGTATTCCTTGTCCCAAACACCTGCACATTATCAGGTGACTAGAATTTTGCTGTTTGCTCACCTAGGTTATGGAACCAGATCCTATTGTCTGCTCATTGCACAACCTCCCATTATAATTTTAGAAGATTAGGAGCATCTGAAACTGTGTCTATAATTGTACCTAAACGAGAAATATTTCTTTACTGGATGTCCTCCCCTTTACAAATAGTGCACCTCATCGCTCTAGTTTTTGGTCTCTGTCTAGACCTTTGCTTGAGTACATGAGCACATTCTATAACCTACTTGTATTTTGTTGCTTACTTATGTTAAGACTCTTACGCCTTGTTACTACTTTACTGCCTCTCTATCGTTGAGCCTTTTCAATTGTCAGCAGTTTTTTTTTTTTGTAATCTCCCCATTTGTACCCGAAAATAGTCATTGTTTGTCTAGTGTACTTACCTGGTCAACAAAAACTAAATAAATAAAATATATACTGTGTGTGTGTGTGTGTGTGTGTGTGTGTGTGTGTGTGTGTGTGTATATATATATAGATGTGTGTGTGTGTGTGTGTATATATGTATATAGATGTGTGTGTGTGTGTGTGTGTGTGTGTGTGTGTGTGTGTGTGTGTGTGTGTGTGTATATGTATATAGATGTGTGTGTGTGTGTGTGTGTATATATGTATATAGATGTGTGTGTGTGTGTGTGTGTGTGTGTGTGTGTGTGTGTGTGTGTATATATATATATATGTGTGTGTGTGTGTGTGTGTGTGTATGTGTATATGTGTATATGTATATATTTTTGTTTTTATATTGGCACGGTTGCGCCAGTATAATTATTATTTATTGGTACTTATTATTGTCCACTCTTTCTACATGTTATGTGCAACACTGTTGTAACACTAACACCTGCCTTACAACTGTATGTTAATGTTGATCTTGTAACTTGAATGTATAATGTCTCATTCCAGTTGCACCCCTTTCCCCCAGGTCACACTGGCAGGCTAATGACTTATTGCTCAGTGTGCCTCCTGGTGAAACATTTCAGTAAATAAATAAGTATAGTTAGGGTTGATGAGGCAGATTAATGTTAAACCTCAAACTTTGCACTTCATTAACTTTGCAACCGTTCATGAAATTTGGCATGCTTTGCCACTAGGGGCAGGTCATTTGATGTGCCAAATTTCGTATGAATCCCTTTTGTGGTTCTTGAGCTACAAAGTGGTGAAAAACGCAAAGTATGAATGGGATTAAAACATTTCTTTTGACAGCTGTTTCTCGGAAATGGCTTTTGGTTGTGGTCTGAAATTTTCAGGGTTGAAAGCCTTTGCTCCACAGATGTGTCTTTTGAAGGTTTGGTGAAAAATATTAATCTATTCAAAAGTTATTTAACTTTTAAGTTCCCATTATTTCTTATGGGAAAAAATAGATGTGCCATGCGAAATGAGCTTGTTTTTGTGGGTAGGAAGTTCGTTTTCCCACGGAATTAGTTTGTTGTTGCAGGCAGGATTACATAGTGTTGGGTCTGGTGGCATCCCTTGCCTGTGCATTATCTTCCTGTGTCTCTGGTGTCTAGTGGCACCCCCCAATTGTGCTGCCCTGTGTCTACTGGCACCCCCCCTCACCCTCACATTACCATACTTACTCATTAACGGAGTAGAATGTCGAGCGTGAGCTCATCCTAGAAAAATACCCATTTCGCCACCACTAGTCTTGTGTTTGATTGCTCCCCATATGCAGGGCTACCACACCTTTCACCGTACCTCACCACCCATGAGCCCATGCCTCTTCATACCTTCCAGCTTCACCCTCTGACATACAAATAGAGAACCACCTTAGTAAACTCGACATCAGTAATGGTTGTGGAGCAGACAGCATCAATCTCATCTTCATAAAGCTAGGCTACTATTATCTAGCTGCACCAATCCTTCATATCCTTAATCTCTCCATCTCCTCAGCCACGGTTCCCTCCTGTTGGAAATCAGCTCATATCTTGCCCTTGTTAAAATCAGGTGACCCCTGCGACCTAAATATTTATAGGCCCATCTCCATCCTCCCTGTCTTATCCAAACTGCTAAAGAAACTCATCCATCACCAGCTTAAAGACCATGTTGAAAAGTTTTCACTTCTCAACCCTGCCCAGTCTGAGTTCAGACAAAAACACAGTACCACCTCCGCTATAGCTAAAGTCACCGGCGACTGGCTGACTGCACATGATTCCAAACAAGTCACAGGTGCCATATTCCTTGATCTCAGCCAGGCATTAGATACCGTTGACCATAACCTCATCCTCAGTGGACTCAGTAAACTAGGCACAGTTTATACCACACTTCAGTGGTTCTCTAGCTACCTTACAGGTAGAGTCCAGAAAACCAAAGCGAGCAGTCAGGTTTCCGACTCCCTTCCCATAAAACTCCAAGCTACTACTCAACGTGAAAAAACCCAAGATCCTTTTTTTCGCACCTAGTAGCAATAGGCCCTCCCCTCAGCACAGCACATCACTTGTACCCATCATGATTACCCTGGGTGACTCACTAGACGTGATTGATCAATTCAGATATCTGGGTGTTTGGAGAGATGGCAAACTTTCTTTCAGTGTGCACATCAACTACCTTTCTAGTAAATTGAAAGCAGGACTCTGCTTTTTCTTCAGGAACAGAGTGCTCTTTCCCCCTGACATTAGATGTAGAGTAGTACAGGCCACATTCCTGCCACTCCTAGACTACGGTGACATCATTTACAGCTGTGCCGCTACTTCCAACCTTCGCAAGCTTGATATACTGTTCCGTCTGACTCCGCGCTTCATTACTAAAGCACCATTCAGGACGCAGCACTGCGACTTCTATAAAGAAGTTGGCTGGCAACCCCTTGTCACCTGGCAGCTACTCCATTTAGGTACCTGGACCCTCAAAAGTCTGCTAAACAAATTATCAACCTGTATCTTCTCACTTGTTAATATTTCCCAATGCTCCTACTCCCTTAGGAAATCTGCTTACGTCCTGCTTGACATACCCCGGACACGTACCTCCCTCAGAAAGGGTGCCATTAGCTACGCCATCCCATCAGCGTGGAATCTCATCCAGACCTTACTCAGGCTCACCAGCATTCTCTCATTACATTTCTTTAGAGCCCTGACCTGCAAATTTATCCCAGTAATCTGTCCCTGCTATAGGTCCTAGCATATCATAGAAACATAGAAGTTGACGGCAGATAAGGACCACAAGGCCCAGCCAGTCTGCCCATCATGCCAGTCTTCTGCCACTGTTATCAAGTGAGTACCCTCTGACTTCTTGTATCCTTCTTCCTAGTCTCCCGTTCCACCCTGGCCCCTGTCCTCCCCAGTCCATCTCCACCCTTAGCTTACAGCAATTGTTTAAGTTCTTACTGATATTATTTTTTGTTCTCCCTCTTAATAGGAATTGGTTCCTGTATGCTTCACTATTGTTGTTCTTTTCTTTGACCCTGTATATATTTCCTACCAATTATTGTCACCTTAAGGTATGTCACTGCTGCTTACCCGGCCAGCGGATTCCAATCTGTTTTAGTATCGTTTTTACTGACCATGTATGCACTTTTTTCTACCAATTAATGTACCTGTATGCTATATCATCACTTTTATTGTACACTGTTTAACGTTGTCCTTTCAGGACCTCCTTGAAAATGAGCATGCTCAATGGAGTCTTTCTGCCAATAAACTTAACTTAAAACTTAACCTATGCTTTACGTTTTTATGAATTTGCTGACAGGGGGTGCCTAAGCCCCCTGTCAGCACTGTACACCCCCCCATCACTGTGCGACACAGTGGAGCCCATCCCCAGTGTCCCAAAAGATGTTTTATCCATATTTGCTGATAAGGGGTGCCCAACTCCCCTGTCAGCACTGTATGCTCCCCCGCCACTGTGCAACCCTGGGAAGCCCACCCCAGTGTCCAAAATGTTTTACCATATTTACCAATGGGGGTGCCCAAGCCCCTGTCAGTACTGTATGCCCCCACCACACTGTGCGACACTGGGGAGCTCACCTCTAGTGTCCCTACCTACAAAGTAGTGCACCCCCAGTCAAAGTGTTGGACACTGGGGAGCTCACTCCCAGTGTCCCAAAGACTATTTTAATCCCTGTTAAATAAATAAATAACAAATGGTCCCTCCATCTCCCCTTGACCCCCTTCCCCATCCCAACCCTCCCACTGAGCACCCACCACCCCACATACACCATTGCCCTGTACTTGGCAATTGAGGTTGGTGGCTGTCATCTTTTGTGGACTGGGACACGTCTGCACTCTTCAAAGCTGAAACACGAACTGAAGACTCAAGGTAAGTGCCATATAATGGCTGTCGGAGGGGCATTTTGAGCTTATGTTGATATCTCAGTCATTGTTGGGTATTTTTGTACCAAATTTTCTGCATTGGATTTTTGGGACCCCACCTCATGAACACTGGCACTGTCATTTTGTTACTCTGTCCCAAAAGGTGGTTTTTCAATCGATGCGTGTAATCACCTTTCGGGACCTAGTAATGAAACGGTGCCAGTGTTCATGACTCGGGGGTCCCAGAAAGCCCATGTTGCAAATTTGGAGCCAAAATTAAAAAAAAAAAAATGCCTGGTTACAAGCATTCGATGAAATTTTCTTACGTATGCTCGTAACTTTGCCAATTTTTTATATTTTCAGTCCAAATTTTCAGCATAGCCATTTTTCCACACCACCTCATGAACAGTACAGCTGTCATTTCTCACATCCTGCCTTAAATTTGTTTTCGCACCTGTGGCATGAAATGGCACGGTCATTGTGCAAAATCAACTTTCAGGACCAAGTAACGAAATGACAGTGCTAGTGTTCATCAGGTGGGGTCCCAAAAAGCCCATGTTGAAAATTAGGGGCAAAATAACAAAAATCACCTGAGTTACGCACAGTCGTTGACATTTTCCTATGCATGTGCGTCACTTTACCAAAATTTCATATTTTCACTCTAAATTTTCAGCACAGCCATCTTTTTACACCACCTTATGAACAGTAATGCTGTCATATCTCACATCCTGTCAGAAACGACTTTCCGCACCTGTGGCGCAGAATGGTGTTTTGCCATGGGTTAAGACATTTCCACCTATAGGGTTTATGAGGTGGAGTGATAAGACTATGATGACAATTTTGGGTCAAAATGTGAAAAAAATGACCATTATCACAGGTATATTCATACAGTAAGGATATGATTATACAATCTGAAAAAGTAAGGAAATTCATTGCAAAAAACTTTGTTGATGCATCAGTTAGGGTTACTACTAAAGTGACAAAAGCAGGGAAATATGGTGTTTAGGGTTTCCAACCCTAATACCCCATCCCCACCCTGCAGACAGACGCTGATAGGTGTTGGGGGATGTCTTGGGGTTGTCGACCCGAATGCTCACCCCATTCCACCCCCACCCTGCAGACACTGACAGGCATTGAGTGTGTGCCTTGAGGTCGTCTGCCCTAACACTCACCCCATTCCGTAACTAAATGGCCTGAGATGGGTACAATATGGGAGAATGGGGTGAGCGTTGGGGCAGACGACCCCAACCAAATAAGGCAAAGATTACACTTTCTCAAAAAGTTAGTTAGGGTTCATACTGAAGCAACAAAAGTATGGAAATGTGGTGTTAAGGTTCTCAACCCTAACACTCCACCACACACCCCCAACCAACCCTACCACTCCACTCCACCCCACCCTCCACACAGCAGCAGGCTTCAGTGTGTGTCTTGGGGTCATCAACCCGAATGCTCGCCCCATTCTCCAATGCTGTACCATCTCAGGTTCCTTACACATGGAATGGGATGACCGTTCGAGATTCGGACGACTCAGAGATACACCCTGACGCCTGCTGCTGTGTTGATGGTGGGGTAGGGTAGGGTGGTAGGGTTGGTTGGGGTGGGGATGTTACAGTTTAAACTCTTAACACCTCATTTACCTTTGTTGCTTTAATATGAACCTTAACTGATGCATTAACAAAGTTTTTTGCAATGAATATCACAGCGTCCCTATATTAGATTTGAGCAGGCACTTTAATGTTAAACCTCAAATTTTGTACTTTAATAACTTTGCAGCCATTCAATGGATTTTCACAAAATTTTAAATGCGCAGTCTCTTGGAGTAGATCTCTTGACGTGCCAAGTTTTGTTCCGATCAGATGTGCAGATTCTGATAATATGGG